>JBBDGP010004810.1:10000-25000 GCA_037952835.1 Lithobates septentrionalis | reverse complement strand
CTTCCTGTCTTTTCTTCTGCCACTTGCATCCTATTGGGAAATTTTTTTCCTTGCTTCCCGTCTGCTCTTCTGCCATCTCACCCAGGGTGCGATGGGGGGGGGGGGGGGCATGGATGTCACACTGGGACAGAGCGGCCGTGTCCCTACACACCTATGGGGCTCCCGGCACGGGGACACACACAAGACCTTTACATTTCCGTGCCGGCAACACAGCCATGCACGGGCCGCGAAACAAAAAAAAAAAAATGTGAATGAGGCCTTGCTCCTAAAAAGAAGGTAAAAAAAAAAAAACAGTACAGGGGCGGGTTCTAACTTGTGATCGCTATAATTGGCTATCACAGTGATCATGTGATCAGGAGCTGGTCTTAGCGACTTACCGACCAGCGACAAACCTGGATGTCGCTGCACTTCAAGCAGTTGCAGGCATCACCATGGTACCGGTTTTTTTTAAAGAGCCGGCAGTCTTATAAAAGCAATCCTAGAGGCCAACTAGCTGCTTGATTGCTTCTACAAGCAGCGGCAGGGGATGTCGTTCCTCCACACCCCCTCCCACTACCTTCCTTCTCTTGGGCTCTGCCATCCCACAGGGATGTTTATATTCACTGTGACAGCAATAAAAGTGATATAAAAAAAATATACACACACACTTAAGGACCGGGCCTATTTTTCAGACTTGGTGTTTACAGGTTAAAAATTTTTTTTTTGCTAGAGAATTACTTAGAACATATATATATATATATATATATATATATATATATATATATACATATATATACACATACACACATATATATATATATATATATATATATATATATATATACATATATACATACACATATACACACATACATACATATTTATTTTTTTTTAAAGCACATGACAGCCGCTTCTCCTCCTCTCCCTCCGGCAGCTTTCAGCTGCTTTATTGAAATCTATACAGGGGGATTGGTGTTTGTAACTTCCCCCCCCACCATACCGATCACCCCTGACTGTCCAGTGTCCACCCCCCTCCACCACCAGTCGCCCCCCCATCCTCCTCCTCGTCGTCCAGTCCGTCACTTCCCACCCCCCCCCCCCCTCCTCCAGTACCCCCCTACCCTCCTCCTCCAGTCCCCCCCCCATCCTCCAGTCCGTCACTTCCCGTCCCCCCCTCCTCCTCCAGTACCCCATCCTCCTCCTCCAGTCCCCCCCCCATCCCCCCTCCAGTACCCCCCCATCCTCCTCCTCCAGTCAAACCCCCCCATCCTCCTCCTCCAGTCGCCCCCCCCATCCTCCTCCAGTCCGTCACTTCCCGCCCCCCCCAGTACCCCCCCATCCTCCAGTCTCCCCCCCATCCTCCTCCTCCAGTCCCCCCCCCCCATCCTCCTCCTCCAGTCCCCCCCCCCCCCATCCTCCTCCAGTCCATCACTTCCTGTCCCCCCCTAATCCTCCTCCTCCAGTAGTATAAAAGATGATGTTCTGCCGACCAAATATGTCACGCTTTATAATTGCACACACTCGTCTAACGGCAACCAATTTACAAGTGCAAATTTGGTGCTATTATTACTGCCTGTGATCTGACGTTCACGTTGATACCTCACATCTGTTGAACAAATCGATGTTAGCGTGCACGTTTGCCTGTGCACTTAAATCCCCCCCCCCCCCATCCCTCCTCTTCACTTAAAAAGCATTCAAATCACCAAGATCCGTGTTTTTATATGCTTTCGGGTTTTTTTTTGGTTTTTTTTAAATAGCGCCATTGCCATTGGAGTACACCAGAAGTGATATCATGTCATCGCTTCCAAGTTACTATAACACAATGCCAATCAAAACGCAATCCCGGCTTTGCTCAGCTGTCCAGCTAGCTGGTGGACGTGGTGGTGGCGGCAACGGGTCGCCGGGTAGCCGCCCCCCCCCCCCCCCCCCAAGCCTGAGAGAGCAGCGAAAAGCAGCAGAAGGGACGTCCCCTCCCGCTGCTTGTAAAAGCAATCCAGTGGCTAGTTAGCTGCTAGGATCGCAAGAGAGACAACTGCCAGCTCTGTAGGGTGATGCCGGCAGCTGTGGACACCATCCCAGTATAACCGCTTGAAGTCCAACGACGTACCGGTACGCATGTGGCTATGCAAACTTGGGGGGGGGGGGGGGGGGGGGGAGTGTCTCAGCTCCGCCCACCACACGTCTCCAGGCCCGTTGCTTACCGTCTGCGTTTTTTATAGCTGACTTTGAGGTTGGTTCCTCCCCACTCCCCCCATCCGGGCAACACCAAGTTGATGTCTTTAGGTTTCCCGGCCTGCTCGGCCTTCTTCTTCTCATTCAGGAAGTCCTTGATGACATCATCACCCGCGAACGCCTCTTGAATGATCATTTTCTGTGCGGTCTCTACATCTTCCTCCTCCTAAGCAAGAAAAGATTTTATTTTATTTTTAATTAGGCCCAATTCACGCGGGCTTATTGCAAAGTTTTTAACCACCTCAATACCGGACACTTTCACCCCCTTCCTGCCCAGCTTTCAGCGCTGTCACGCTTTGAATGACTAATTGCGCGGTCACGCTACACTGTAACCATGTGACATTTTTATCATTTTTTTCACACAAATAGAACTTTCTTTTGGTGGTATTTATTCACCGCTGGGGTTTTTAGTTTTTGCTAAAAACGGAACAACGAAATTATGGAAAAAAAAAACACATTTCTTAGTTTCGGTGATAAAATTTTGCAAATAAGTCATTTTTCTTCTTCACCGATGTGCGCTGGTGAGGCGGCACCGATAGGCAGGACATGGATAATCAGTTCCCCCGATCATCAGTGTAGATGTCCCCCCATCACCGACTCTCCTCTCGCTGCGGACAGCGCGTCAGCAAAGGAATGCCGATAACCAGATTGGACACAGCTGATCACATGGTAAAGGGTCGCTGTGATTGGCCCTTTACCTCGATCACAGAGCACAATGGAGCGGGCATGTGGTCCTGGGAGGACGTCAATAGACGCCCTCCTAGACTTACAGTGCCTTGAAAAAGTATTCATACCCCTTGAAATTCTCCACATTTTGTCATGTTACAACCAAAAAACGTAAATGTATTTTATTGGGATTTTATGTGATAAACCAACACAAAGGGTCACATAATTGTGAAGTGGAAAGAAAATGATACAAATAAATATGTGAAAAGTGTGGGGGGGGGGGCATTTGTATGGCGCCCCCCGGAGTCAATACTTTGTAGAACCCCCTTTCTCTGCAATTACAGCTGCAAGTCTTTTTGGGGATGTCTCTACCAGCTTTGCAGATCTAGAGGGACATTTCTGCCCAAATATGTAAAAAGTTGGGGGGGGGGCATTTGTAATTGTTGACAAATTGTGGAAAATTTCAGGGGGTGTGAATACTTTTTCAAGGCACTGTACCCGTCATTTGGCTATAGCGCGGTCAGCAAGTGGTTAATTTACCGATTGGTTGCAATCAGTACCCCACACACACACACACATTAGGAGTAAAGATCTATTCCAGCCTTCCATTGCAGATCCTCACCTCCTCCTCTTCCTCCACGGTGGTGGGCAGCAGAGGCGTCTGAACCTTTGGAGCCTTCACAGGAAGGACGTCATTGCGGTCGATCAGTTTAGATTTTTTCGCCCGTTTGTCGCCAGTTAACTGCACAGTCTGCTCTCCCGATTTCTTCTTTCGAGGAGTCTTTAGCTGGGTTGTCGGCTCATCGACCTCCTCCTCCTGCGCCAGAGCTTCTACAGATTCCAGACTCTGCTTTCTCTCGGTGCTCTCCATCAGTAGTGGTCCCTCCTCCTCCTTTTTCTCCAGCTCCTCTTCAGAGTCCCCTTCCAATGGCTCCCCGGGTTCAGCCACTGGATGCCGCTTTTTCCGTCGTTCTTCTCCACGGTTCTGTTCAATCAACTTCTGGAAGAGCTTGTTGAATTGTGACACCTGCTTCTCCTCAGCTTCATTCACCACGTCAGTTGTCGTCGGCTCCTGTGCTTTACCTGCAGACGGGACAGAAGACGACACCGGGGTCAATAGGGTCATACTAAGAAATGTAGGGGTGTTAAATATAATAGCAGCATCGATGCATCGCGATTCGGACGTTCGCAATGCTGCACCGATGCTGCGAGTCAGCCGAATCGATTGTTGATGACGTCATCCGTCACTCCGCCTCGTGCAGTGTTCTGCCTCTCAGGGAGAAACATGCATGGAGGATAAAGTCTCCTTCTCTCCCCTCCACTGAAGAAAAGTCAGCTGATGAGCTGACAGCCAATACAGTGCAGGGGGAGGAGCTATAAGAGACCCGACATGAGGAGAGGCTTCACTGGAGGCACCGGAAGGGGGAAGAGACGCGGAGCAGCACGGAGGATGGAAAGTCGACTGACACAGAGCAGGTAAGTGCTAGTGTCACTGATTCCATCCCTCCATGTCAGTCTGCCTGATAACCCTCGGCGCCCGATCCCCCGCCAACAGCCCTCGGCGCCCGATCCCCCGCCAACAGCCCTCGGCGCCCGATCCCCCGCCAACAGCCCTCGGCGCCCGATCCCCCGCCAACAGCCCTCGGCGCCCGATCCCCCGCCAACATCCCTCTGCGCCCGATCCCCCGCCAACATCCCTCTGCGCCCGATCCCCCGCCAACATCCCTCTGCGCCCGATCCCCCGCCAACATCCCTCTGCGCCCGATCCCCCGCCAACATCCCTCTGCGCCCGATCCCCCGCCAACATCCCTCTGCGCCCGATCCCCCGCCAACATCCCTCTGCGCCCGATCCCCCGCCAACATCCCTCTGCGCCTGATCCCTCTGCCTCTAATACTACCATCCGTCTGCCTGATCCCGTCCATCCCTCTGCCTGATACCTCTGCCTCTGATCCTACCATCTGCCTGATCCCATCCATCCCTCTGCCTCCGATCCATCCCTCCGCCCCCGATCCCATTCATCCCTCCGCCCCCGATCCCTTCCCTCCGATTCCCCCCATCCAATCTGATACTGGAGAAAAATTTAGTTTTTCTGACTGCTTGAATTTTTTGGATAAAACGTTTTTAACCATGCGCAGTAATCGTGATGGATCGAGGAATCGAAGACAAGGATAATCGAATCTTAAGACCAGTGAAGATGCGCACCTCTAAAGAAATGGAATTCTTTCTCCTCAGCTGCCCGCCTTGGAAGCCTGAATCAGATCGATGGCTGTGAGGAGGACTCTACAGTATAAGGTGAGGACTTTATGATACATTCAAACAAGTGAAAACCCGGCAGTAAGTTAGATTATGACAGAGCACTATAGGCTCCCCTGTGTAAAGTCAGGGTACCCCCTAAAGAAAGGGCTAAGATTTGAAGATCCATCTGTATAATATGGAATGAGGACAAAAAAAAAAAAAAAAAAAAGTGGTCTAGGAGTCCAAAATCCTTTAACAATCGGTACAACACCTGAACCCTGGGGGAGGGGGAGACCAATGAGCCCCGGAATACACACTGGCTGTGTTTAGACTTTCCTGTTATGATCTCAACCAAATGTAAAATCATTCGATATAGAACCCTTTGTCTGGCACTTTCAATAGATTTTATACTTGCGGATATATAAATCGGGGCAGAGACTCTTGGGATGAAGCAGAACATACTTGTGTAATTTGAGAGCGGGCAAGAAAGGAAAGAGAGCGGGCAAGAAAGGAAAGAGAGCGGCCAAAGAACAGGGCAAGAAAAGGGAAAAGAACAGGGCAAAGAAAAGGGAAAAGAACAGGGCAAAGAAAAGGGCAAGAAAAGGGAAAAGAACAGGGCAAAGAAAAGGGAAAAGAACAGGGCAAAGAAAAGGGCAAGAAAAGGGCAAAGAACAGGGCAAAGAACAGGGAAAAGAACAGGGAAAAGAACAGGGCAAAGAAAAGGGAAAAGAACAGGGCAAAGAAAAGGGCAAAGAACAGGGCAAGAAAAGGGCAAGAAAAGGGCAAGAAAAGGGCAAGAAAAGGGCAAGAACAGGGCAAGAACAGGGCAAAGAACAGGGCAAAGAAAAGGGCAAAGAAAAGGGCAAAGAAAAGGGCAAGAACAGGGCAAGAACAGGGCAAAGAACAGGGCAAAGAACAGGGCAAAGAAAAGGGCAAAGAAAAGGGCAAAGAAAAGGGCAAAGAACAGGGCAAAGAACAGGGCAAAGAACAGGGCAAAGAACAGGGCAAAGAACAGGGCAGAGAACAGGGCAGAGAAAAGGGCAAAGAAAAGGGCAAAGAAAAGGGCAAAGAACAGGGCAAGAAAAGGGCAAAGAACAGGGCAAAGAACAGGGCAAAGAACAGGGCAAAGAAAAGGGAAAAGAACAGGGCAAGAAAAGGGAAGAGAGCCAGCAAGAAAAGGGAAAAGAAACCGGCAAGAAAAGGGAAAAGAACCGGCAAGAAAAGGGAAAAGAACCGGCAAGAAAAGGGAAAAGAACCGGCAAGAAAAGGGAAGGAGCGAGAGAAGCAAAGTTTGGGGTATCACACGTACATGAAGAACGCTTTGGGTTGAAGCATGACATACCTGTGTTATTTTAGAGAGGGGGCAATCAATACAGAAGAGAGCAGGCAAGAAAAAGAAAGGGGAGGAGAGCGGGCAAGAAAAAGAAAGGGGAGGAGAGCGGGCAAGAAAAAGAAAGGGGAGGAGAGCGGGCAAGAAAAAGAAAGGAGAGGAGAGCGGGCAAGAAAAAGAAAGGAGAGGAGAGCGGGCAAGAAAAAGAAAGGAGAGGAGAGCGGGCAAGAAAAAGAAAGGAGAGGAGAGCGGGCAAGAAAAAGAAAGGAGAGGAGAGCGGGCAAGAAAAAGAAAGGAGAGGAGAGCGGGCAAGAAAAAGAAAGGAGAGGAGAGCGGGCAAGAAAAAGAAAGGAGAGGAGAGCGGGCAAGAAAAAGAAAGGAGAGGAGAGCGGGCAAGAAAAAGAAAGGAGAGGAGAGCGGGCAAGAAAAAGAAAGGAGAGGAGAGCGGGCAAGAAAAAGAAAGGAGAGGAGAGCGGGCAAGAAAAAGAAAGGAGAGGAGAGCGGGCAAGAAAAAGAAAGGAGAGGAGAGCGGGCAAGAAAAAGAAAGGAGAGGAGAGCGGGCAAGAAAAAGAAAGGAGAGGAGAGCGAGCAAGAAAGGGGAAGAGAGCGAGCAAGAAAGGGGAAGAGAGCGAGCAAGAAAGGGGAAGAGAGCGAGCAAGAAAGGGGAAGAGAGCGAGCAAGAAAGGGGAAGAGAGCGAGCAAGAAAGGGGAAGAGAGCAAAAAAAAAAAAAAAAAAAAAATAGATGAGGGTGTGGAGAGAGGAGTAAAGTTGGGGATATCACACGTACATGAAGAACGCTGTATTTGGACATTTACATCCTCTGCTTGCCGGTCGTGTTTTGCTGATCTTTCGATCATAAATTTCACCACACACATTCTTCCAAACTGAAAACAAGATTTCTGCCGTCTCCAATGGCGTGAAACAACCCCAAGGACCCTGGGAAGACCATGTGATCTTTGCATGAACTTTAGGTACACAAAGATGACTTTTTTTTTTTGGCCTTTAAACTTAAAATAGGTTTAGTAACGCAGACCGTTCCGTACTCGTGTGTGTAAAGTGTGAATTGGAATAACCCCTCAATATCCATTAAACAGATCATCACACACCAGTGTTCTCCGGAACCGGCACCACTCACCGGGTTCTCCGTCATAGGACTCCCGCTCTCCTTGCTGCTTCCTCAAGAGCCGCTTTTCATCAAATTCTTTAAGTAGGACCTCTTCTTCAGAGTCCTGTTCTTCCTCCACCTCCTCCTCCTCATCTCGATCCTCACTCTTGGTGTTTAATTCTGCTTCTACCCGCATCGCTTCCTCCTCCTCCTGGCTCCCAGAATCCTTTGCATCACTGCGCAGTTTTCCCGTCATCCAGGGGTTCGGGCCCTCGGAGATCACCTGAGCGTCATTGACAAAGTCCGGGATGATCTCCTCCTCTTCCTCGCTCTCCTCGCTCTCGGACAAAGCTTTGATTTTCTGGGTTAATTCTTTATTCTTCTGGAGCTGCTCCTGCATGGCCTTCCGGGCCTAAAAAAGGAGGAATGGTGATAAAAAGCCCCAAAATAAATCACAGAGCGGAACATGAAAAAAGCTCAACAACTACTGTTACAAGCAGCTCTTCAACCACTGTGGGGGGGGGGGGGCACACCAAAACTGCCACTGTGGCTGGTTAGGCAGCTCGCACCTTCCACCCTTAATTACAGGCTCCTCCCCTTCTATCCTTGGTGAAAGCACCCCCCCCTCTCCCTGCTGCTTTACCCCTCCCCCCCCCAGTCACAGCACCAAACCCCAGTGTCAGTGCCACCCCAACTACTCTGCACACCGTCACAGTAGCCCCTCCCACTTTGCACCCCAACCAACACCATGCCTGGTCAGAGCCCCACCTTCTATCCTACCTCACCCCTCTGTCATAGCGCCCCCTTTTCTCCAAATCTACTCCCCTGGTGGAAGAACTTTCCTTACACCTCACCGTCCACCCTCCAATCACAGAACCCCGGAGAACACGAGTTCCCTTCTACACACCTCTTCCTCCAGTCATAGCACCCCCTCTTCTCTTCCCCCCCTCTTCTCTCCCCCTCCCAGCACACCTTTCCCACAATGTCTCTTCTGCTGGAGGACTCTGCTCCTTCCTCTATAACTCTCCTCTCCTGAAATACTCTGCACTGCTGGAGGACTCCTCTCCTTCCTCTATAACTCTCCTCTCCTGAAATACTCTGCACTGCTGGAGGACTCTGCTCCTTCCTCCATAACTCTCCTCTCCTGAAATACTCTGCACTGCTGGAGGACTCCTCTCCTTCCTCTATAACTCTCCTCTCCTGATATACTCTACACTGCTGGAGGACTCTGCTCCTTCCTCTATGACTCTCCTCTCCTGAAATACTCTGCTCTGCTGGAGGACTCTGCTCCTTCCTCTATAACTCTCCTCTCCTGAAATACTCTGCCCCGTTAGACGATGCTTACCTCCTCATCATATTTTGCCATAAGGACTTTAGATTTTGCCCATTTTCCGCTGTTTTGATGCTTCAGTGACATTCGCTCCTGTGGAGAGAGAAAACAGACAATTAGGATAGAAGATGATCGGATCAGACCTCGTTCTTTCTGAAGAGTTGGTCGGGACCCCTATGAGAAGCCGACGGAAAGTCTACTCCTGCTGGGGGTCACACTGACATTGATACTCGCAATATAGCAACTGACAGCTACATAGCAAAAGACCCGCCGCACATTGGATCTGGTCATACGCCTGGGACCCGCCGCACATCGGTTCTGGTCATACGCCTGGGACCCGCCGCACATCGGTTCTGGTCATACGCCTGGGACCCGCCGCACATCGGTTCTGGTCATACGCCTGGGACCCGCCGCACATCGGTTCTGGTCATACGCCTGGGACCCGCCGCACATCGGTTCTGGTCATACGCCTGGGACCCGCCGCACATCGGTTCTGGTCATACGCCTGGGACCCGCCGCACATCGGTTCTGGTCATACGCCTGGGACCCGCCGCACATCGGTTCTGGTCATACGCCTGGGACCCGCCGCACATCGGTTCTGGTCATACGCCTGGGACCCGCCGCACATCGGTTCTGGTCATACGCCTGGGACCCGCCGCACATCGGTTCTGGTCATACGCCTGAGACCTCCCCACTCTAAGATGGGATTGTGTGTGCATGTCGGGATCAATAACTGGGTGCATATTTCCAGGAGGCGCTCCTCCCTGCATGATCCACACACAAAGAAGCTGCGATACGGTTGTTTTTTTTTTCTTGATATAAAAAAAACAGTCACACTGGGGCACATGGCTTGCCCCCAGACCCTCTTAGTCCTTTAGCGCGTTTCTCCCCAAAAGGAGCTTCGTCATGATGAAGCCAATATCGAAACAAACACAACCCAGATGGGAGGAATGAGCTGTCACATGATCACAGTTAAGTAACCAATTCTCTCTTCCTTATCCTAGCACTTCCCCCAACTCATTAGAATAGATGTGGCTTTTATTCCTTCAAACTAGCAAAACACATTTGAAGTACAACACTGACTGTTATAAATGCTTCATAATTGGCCCCTTCTAAGTGCCGTCTAAGGTTTCAATTTTATTAGGAGGTTCAGGCAGGTCACAGATCTCACATACCTCTATCCTGGCCCTCTGGATTTTCTCCAGTTCCTCCAAAGCTGCCTCTGGATTTGTCTTTCGGAGTTCCTCAAACTCTTTTAAAGCCTGCTTTTGCCTGCTCTTCTTCAGCAGCTTGTGATACCTGAAAACATAAATAAAAAGATCAATAATTATTCCAATATGTGTGACCTCTTCCCCAATAATCCTCCTTTCGCCTCCTGACCATTTCATTCCCTTCCTGGCAACTTCCTCATCAACCTTCCAGAACTCTTCCCATCACAAATTCATTCTCCCCGACCTCATCCCCCATCAACCCTCCATCCTCCTCCTCCCGCCTTCTTCTCCATCAACCCTCCATCCTCCCGCCTTCTTCTCCATCCTCCTCCTCCCACCTTCTCCATCAACCCTCCATCCTCCTCCTCCCGCCTTCTTCTCCATCAACCCTCCATCCTCCTCCTCCCGCCTTCTTCTCCATCAACCCTCCATCCTCCTCCTCCAGCCTTCTTCTCCATCAACCCTCCATCCTCCTCCTCCCGCCTTATCCCATCAACCCTCCATCCTCCTCCTCCATCAACCCTCCATCCTCCTCCTCCTCCCGCCTTCTTCTCCATCAACCCTCCATCCTCCTCCTCCCGCCTTCTTCTCCATCAACCCTCCATCCTCCCGCCTTCTTCTCCATCCTCCTCCTCCCACCTTCTCCATCAACCCTCCATCCTCCTCCTCCCGCCTTCTTCTCCATCAACCCTCCATCCTCCTCCTCCCGCCTTCTTCTCCATCAACCCTCCATCCTCCTCCTCCAGCCTTCTTCTCCATCAACCCTCCATCCTCCTCCTCCCGCCTTATCCCATCAACCCTCCATCCTCCTCCTCCATCAACCCTCCATCCTCCTCCTCCTCCTCCTCCCGCCTTCTTCTCCATCAACCCTCCATCCTCCTCCTCCCGCCTTCTTCTCCATCAACCCTCCATCCTCCTCCTCCCGCCTTCTTCTCCATCAACCCTCCATCCTCCTCCTCCCGCCTTCTTCTCCATCAACCCTCCATCCTCCTCCTCCAGCCTTCTTCTCCATCAACCCTCCATCCTCCTCCTCCCGCCTTATCCCATCAACCCTCCATCCTCCTCCTCCATCAAGCCTCCATCCTCCTCCTCCCGCCTTCTTCTCCATCAACCCTCCATCCTCCCGCCTTCTTCTCCATCCTCCTCCTCCCACCTTCTCCATCAACCCTCCATCCTCCTCCTCCCGCCTTCTTCTCCATCAACCCTCCATCCTCCTCCTCCCGCCTTCTTCTCCATCAACCCTCCATCCTCCTCCTCCCGCCTTATCCCATCAACCCTCCATCCTCCTCCTCCATCAACCCTCCATCCTCCTCCTCCTCCCGCCTTCTTCTCCATCAACCCTCCATCCTCCTCCTCCCGCCTTCTTCTCCATCAACCCTCCATCCTCCTCCTCCAGCCTTCTTCTCCATCAACCCTCCATCCTCCTCCTCCCGCCTTATCCCATCAACCCTCCATCCTCCTCCTCCATCAACCCTCCATCCTCCTCCTCCTCCCGCCTTCTTCTCCATCAACCCTCCATCCTCCTCCTCCCGCCTTCTCCATTAACCCTCCATCTTCCTCCCGCCTTCTTCTCCATCAACCCTCCATCCTCTTCCTGCCTTCTTCTCCATCAACCCTCCATCCTCCTCCTCCCGCTTTCTTCTCCATCAACCCTCCATCCTTCTCCTCCCGCCTTCTTCTCCATCAACCCTCCATCCTCCTCCCGCCTTCTTCTCCATCAACCCTCCATCCTCCCCCCCCCGCTTTCTTCTCCATCAACCCTCCATCCTCCTCCTTCGCCTTCTCCATCAACCCTCCATCTTCCTCCCGCCTTCTTCTCCATCAACCCTCCATCCTCTTCCCGCCTTCTTCTCCATCCACCCTCCTCCTCCCGCTTTCTTCTCCATCAACCCTCCATCCTCCTCCTCCCGCCCCCTTCTTCTCCATCAACCCTCCATCCTCCTCCACCCACCTTCTTCTCCATCAACCCTCCATCCTCCTCCTCCTCCCGCCTTCTTCTCCATCAACCCTCCATCCTCCTCCTTCTCCATCAATCCTCCTCCTCCCGCCGCCTTCTTCTCCATCAACCCTCCATCCTCCTCCTCCTCCCGCCTTCTTCTCCATCAACTCTCCACCCTCCTCCTCCCGCCTTCTTCTCCATCAACCCTCCATCCTCCTCCACCCATCTTCTTCTCCATCAACCCTCTATCCTCCTCCTCCCGCCTTCTTCTCCATCAACCCTCCATCCTCCTCCTCCCGCCTTCTTCTCCATCAACCCTTCATCCTCCTCCTCCCGACTTCTTCTCCATCAACCCTCCATCCTCCTCCTCCTCCCGCCTTCTTCTCCATCAACCCTCCATCCTCCTGCCGCCTCCTTCTCCATCAACCCTCCATCCTCCTGCCGCCTCCTTCTCCATCAACCCTCCATCCTCCTCCTCCCGCCTTCTTCTCCATCAACCCTCCATCCTCCTCCTTCCGTCTTCTTCTCCATCAACCCTCCATCCTCCTCCTCCCGCCTTCTTCTCCATCAACCCTCCATCCTCCTCCTCCCGCCTTCTTCTCCATCAACCCTCCATCCTCCTCCTCCCACCTTCTTCTCCATCAACCCTCCATCCTCCTCCTTCTCCATCAATCCTCCTCCTCCCGCCGCCTTCTTCTCCATCAATCCTCCTCCTCCCGCCGCCTTCTTCTCCATCAATCCTCCTCCTCCCGCCGCCTTCTTCTCCATCAATCCTCCTCCTCCCGCCGCCTTCTTCTCCATCAATCCTCCATCCTCCTCCTTCCTTCTCCATCAACCCTCCATCCTCCTCCTGCCTCCTTCTCCATCAACCCTCCTGCTGCCGCCTTCTCATTCAAACCTTCATCTTCCACCTGACATTGTCCCCATTAACTCTTCTACCTCCTCCTGACCTCTTCCTAATCAACCCACCACCCCTCTGACTTCTTCCCCATCAACTCTCCATACTTCTCCTGACTGCAACATGGGGACAGAAGGAGGGTATGTCAGAGGAAGAAAAAAAAAAAAAAAAAAAAAAAAACACGACAGTCACAAGATTAGCCAAAAGGTAAGCAGACATGGAAGACCTTACAAGCCGGTAGACATAAGTGGTGATGCAAAGATTTTTTTTTTTTTTTTTTTAAAGAAATTACTTTTTGCTTTTAATTTTCCTCTCCCTTCGAGCTTTTGCCTCGTAGAAGGACTGCAGGGCACGGGCTTTCTGAAGCTCAGCTCGCCGAAGCTTGGCCTAAAGAAACAACGAAGAACAAGCGTGAACAGCGATCAAAGTCCACTTAACGATTTAAAAAAACTGCAATGATTAATGGTGGACAAATAATAACCTAATATCCCTCTATAATTTTTTAGAAAACAACTTCACTTCATTCTCTTTATTGAAATCTAGACATCAGATCCCCAATACTAAGTTTAATAAATTTCTCCAAATTAGACATTTTTTAGTACATATTTCCAAACAGTAAACTCACTCCCACCATCATTTTTTGAAAACATTTGTCTAAAAACACCTAGGAGAGCAGGTCTGATATCTGAAATCTACTCTAATCTAGTCAATAATGCAGAACAATCCAAACTTCCCTATTTGCTCAAGTGGGAACAAGAATGTGATTTCTCATTTACAATGGAAAATTGGGACAAATGTATCTCTAACTTACACAAATGCACAAGATCGATCACGATCAAAGAAACTGCAATCAAACTTTTTACAAGGTGGTATTATACTCCAGTTAAAATTCATGCTATTTTCCCTGACACCCCTCATACATGTTTCAGAGGTTGCAATTCAGCAGGATCCTTTTCTCATATCTTTTGGGATTGTGATGGAGTTACTCAGATATGGAAACAACTGGAAAAATTTGCCTCCAAAATCTCAAATAGCAACATAAACCTCACTATATATAACTGTCTCCTATTTTCCCCTATCATCGGTCTTTCCATACATAATATGAGATTGATCCACACAATATGTGTTGCTGTACACTGGTTGATAGCATACCATTGGAAATCCCCCGCAATTCCTCTTTCACATTTGAAAACCAGAAATACAATATTAATTTAATGGAAAAAATATTCCACACAATACAAAACACTAACCAATTCTACACAAAGAAATGGGACCCATGGTTTAACCATGCTAATCTCTTCTTTAACCCTGAATAATTCTACTAAATACTAGGGCTGCTGAAATTAATCGCAGCATCGATGCATCGCGATTCGGGTGTCCCCGATGCGGCATCGATGCATGCGACCCGAATAATCGATTTCTGGCCCCGCCCCCTCCCGGGAGAGCGCTCCGTGCGTAAAGCTGTTATTAGTGTGTGTGTATATTCCGCTCATGTGACTCTCGGCCGCGCCTCCCTCCTCTCAGTCTCCCCTGATGTCAGCTCCGCCCACTGACTGGAGCTATCAGGTCAGAAGAGCGGCGGGCGGGGCTGACATCAGGAGAGACGTGAGAGGAGGGAGGCGCGGCCGAGAGTCACATGACCGGAATATACACACACACACACACTAATAACAGCTTAACGCACGCTGTCCCGGGAGAATTCACTGCTGACCTCAGGAGAGATACGATGGATCGACAACCGGCGGCTGGAATGGAGATCGGGGGGAGATGGTGAGCAGGCAGATCGCCCTGCTCATTACAGGCTGCCACCGGCAGAGCAGCATGTAAGTACAGAGGGGGAGGGGGGAGGGGAGAGGGGGGAGGGGGGGCTGTGACACAAGTCCATATCATAAATTGTCTATGTGCCTTCATCACACCACAACTCTGCATTATTGTCCGCAGTCTGTGCCCATCTCCTGTGCCATGTCCACCGCAGTCTGTGCCCATCTCCTGTGCCATGTCCGCCGCAGTCTGTGACCATCTCCTGTGCCATGTCCGCCGCAGTCTGTGACCATCTCCTGTGCCATGTCCGCC
>JBBDGP010004810.1:0-5000 GCA_037952835.1 Lithobates septentrionalis | reverse complement strand
GAGGAATAGTGCCCCATCATTGGTATCAGTGGGAGGAATAGTGCCCCATCATTGGTATCAGTGGGAGGAATAGTGCCCCATCATTGGTATCAGTGGGGGAATAGTGCCCCATCATTGGTATCAGTGGGAGGAATAGTGCCCCATCATTGGTATCAGTGGGGGAATAGTGCCCCATCATTGGTATCAGTAGGAGGAATAGTGCCCCATCATTGGTATCAGTGGGAGGAATAGTGCCCCATCATTGGTATCAGTGGGGGAATAGTGCCCCATCATTGGTATCAGTGGAGGAATAGTGCCCCATCATTGGTATCAGTGGGGGGAATAGTGCCCCATCATTGGTATCAGTGGGGAGGAATAGTGCCCCATCATTGGTATCAGTGGGGGGAATAGTGCCCATCATTGGTATCAGTGGGAGGAATAGTGCCCCATCATTGGTATCAGTGGGGGGAATAGTGCCCCATCATTGGTATCAGTGGGAGGAATAGTGCCCCATCATTGGTATCAGTGGGGGAATAGTGCCCCATCATTGGTATCAGTGGGAGGAATAGTGCCCCATCATTGGTATCAGTGGGAGGAATAGTGCCCCATCATTGGTATCAGTGGGGGGAATAGTGCCCCATCATTGTATCAGTGGGGGGAATAGTGCCCCATCATTGGTATCAGTGGGAGGAATAGTGCCCCATCATTGGTATCAGTGGGGGGAATAGTGCCCCATCATTGGTATCAGTGGGAGGAATAGTGCCCCATCATTGGTATCAGTGGGGGAATAGTGCCCCATCATTGGTATCAGTGGGAGGAATAGTGCCCCATCATTGGTATCAGTGGGGGGAATAGTGCCCCATCATTGGTATCAGTGGGAGGAATAGTGCCCCATCATTGGTATCAGTGGGAGGAATAGTGCCCCATCATTGGTATCAGTGGGAGGAATAGTGCCCCATCATTGGTATCAGTGGGAGGAATAGTGCCCCATCATTGGTATCAGTGGGAGGAATAGTGCCCCATCATTGGTATCAGTGGGAGGAATAGTGCCCCATCATTGGTATCAGTGGGAGGAATAGTGCCCCCATCATGGTATCAGTGGGAGGAATAGTGCCCCATCATTGGTATCAGTGGGGGGAATAGTGCCCCATCATTGGTATCAGTGGGAGGAATAGTGCCCCATCATTGGTATCAGTGGGGGAATAGTGCCCATCATTGGTATCAGTGGAGGAATAGTGCCCATCATTGGTATCAGTGGGGGAATAGTGCCCCATCATTGGTATCAGTGGGAGGAATAGTGCCCCATCATTGGTATCAGTGGGGGAATAGTGCCCCATCATTGGTATCAGTGGGAGGAATAGTGCCCCATCATTGGTATCAGTGGAGGAATAGTGCCCCATCATTGGTATCAGTGGGAGGAATAGTGCCCCATCATTGGTATCAGTGGGAGGAATAGTGCCCCATCATTGGTATCAGTGGGAGGAATAGTGCCCCATCATTGGTATCAGTGGGAGGAATAGTGCCCCATCATTGGTATCAGTGGGGGAATAGTGCCCCATCATTGGTATCAGTGGGGGGAATAGTGCCCCATCATTGGTATCAGTGGGAGGAATAGTGCCCCATCATTGGTATCAGTGGGAGGAATAGTGCCCCATCATTGGTATCAGTGGGAGGAATAGTGCCCCATCATTGGTATCAGTGGGAGGAATAGTGCCCCATCATTGGTATCAGTGGAAGGAATAGTGCCCCATCATTGGTATCAGTGGGAGGAATAGTGCCCCATCATTGGTATCAGTGGGAGGAATAGTGCCCCATCATTGGTATCAGTGGGAGGAATAGTGCCCCATCATTGGTATCAGTGGGAGGAATAGTGCCCCATCATTGGTATCAGTGGGAGGAATAGTGCCCCATCATTGGTATCAGTGGGAGGAATAGTGCCCCATCATTGGTATCAGTGGGAGGAATAGTGCCCCATCATTGGTATCAGTGGGAGGAATAGTGCCCCATCATTGGTATCAGTGGAGGAATAGTGCCCATCATTGGTATCAGTGGGAGGAATAGTGCCCCATCATTGGTATCAGTGGGAGGAATAGTGCCCCATCATTGGTATCAGTGGGAGGAATAGTGCCCCATCATTGGTATCAGTGGGAGGAATAGTGCCCCATCATTGGTGTCAGTGGGAGGAATAGTGTCCCATCATTTGGTGTCAGTGGGGGGAATAGTGTCCCATCATTGGTGTCAGTGGGGGGAATAGTGCCCCATCATTGGTATCAGTGGGAGGAATAGTGCCCCATCATTGGTATCAGTGGGAGGAATAGTGCCCATCATTGGTATCAGTGGGGAGGAATAGTGCCCCATCATTGGTATCAGTGGGAGGAATAGTGCCCCATCATTGGTATCAGTGGGAGGAATAGTGCCCCATCATTGGTATCAGTGGGAGGAATAGTGCCCCATCATTGGTATCAGTGGGAGGAATAGTGCCCCATCATTGGTATCAGTGGGAGGAATAGTGCCCCATCATTGGTATCAGTGGGAGGAATAGTGCCCCATCATTGGTACAGTGGGAGGAATAGTGCCCCATCATTGGTATCAGTGGGAGGAATAGTGCCCCATCATTGGTATCAGTGGGAGGAATAGTGCCCCATCATTGGTATCTGTGGAGAATAGTGCCCCATCATTGGTATCAGTGGGAGGAATAGTGCCCCATCATTGGTATCAGTGGGAGGAATAGTGCCCCATCATTGGTATCAGTGGGAGGAATAGTGCCCCATCATTGGTATCAGTGGGAAGGAATAGTGCCCCATCATTGGTATCAGTGGGAGGAATAGTGCCCCATCATTGGTATCAGTGGGAGGAATAGTGCCCCATCATTGGTATCAGTGGAAGGAATAGTGCCCCATCATTGGTATCAGTGGGAGAATAGTGCCCCATCATTGGTATCAGTGGAAGGAATAGTGCCCCATCATTGGTGTCAGTGGGAGGAATAGTGCCCATCATTGGTATCAGTGGAAGGAATAGTGCCCCATCATTGGTATCAGTGGGAGGAATAGTGCCCCATCATTGGTATCAGTGGGAGGAATAGTGCCCCATCATTGGTATCAGTGGGAGGAATAGTGCCCCATCATTGGTATCAGTGGGAGGAATAGTGCCCCATCATTGGTATCAGTGGGAGGAATAGTGCCCCATCATTGGTATCAGTGGGAGGAATAGTGCCCCATCATTGGTGTCAGTGGAGGAATAGTGCCCCATCATTGGTGTCAGTGGGAGGAATAGTGCCCCATCATTGGGTATCAGTGGGAGGAATAGTGCCCCATCATTGGTGTCAGTGGGAGGAATAGTGCCCCATCATTGGTGTCAGTGGGAGGAATAGTGCCCCATCATTGGTGTCAGTGGGAGGAATAGTGCCCCCATCATTGGTGTCAGTGGGAGGAATAGTGCCCCCATCATTGGTGTCAGTGGGAGGAATAGTGCCCCATCATTGGTGTCAGTGGGAGGAATAGTGCCCCATCATTGGTGTCAGTGGGAGGAATAGTGCCCCATCATTGGTGTCAGTGGGAGGAATAGTGCCCCATCATTGGTGTCAGTGGGAGGAATAGTGCCCCATCATTGGTGCTCAGTGGGAGGAATAGTGCCCCATCATTGGTGTCAGTGGGAGGAATAGTGCCCCATCATTGGTCTCAGTGGGAGGAATAGTGCCCCATCATTGGTCTCAGTGGGAGGAATAGTGCCCCATCATTGGTCTCAGTGGGAGGAATAGTGCCCCATCATTGGTCTCAGTGGGAGGAATAGTGCCCCATATTGGTCTCAGTGGGAGGAATAGTGCCCCATCATTGGTCTCAGTGGGAGGAATAGTGCCCCATCATTGGTCTCAGTGGGAGGAATAGTGCCCCATCATTGGTGTCAGTGGGAGGAATAGTGCCCCACCATTGGTGTCAGTGGGAGGAATAGTGCCCCATCATTGGTGTCAGTGGGAGGAATAGTGCCCCATCATTGGTGTCAGTGGGAGGAATAGTGCCCCATCATTGGTTCAGTGGGAGGAATAGTGCCCCATCATTGGTGTCAGTGGGAGGAATAGTGCCCCATCATTGGTGTCAGTGGGAGGAATAGTGCCCATCATTGGTGTCAGTGGGAGGAATAGTGCCCCATCATTGGTGTCAGTGGGAGGAATAGTGCCCCATCATTGGTGTCAGTGGGAGAATAGTGCCCCATCATTGGTATCAGTGGGAGGAATAGTGCCCCATCATGGTGTCAGTGGGAGGATAGTGCCCCACCATGGTGTCCAGTGGGAGGAATAGTGCCCCACCATTGGTGTCAGTGGGAGGAATAGTGCCCCATCATTGGTGTCAGTGGGAGGAATAGTGCCCCATCATTGGTGTCAGTGGGAGGAATAGTGCCCCATCATTGGTGTCAGTGGGAGGAATAGTGCCCCATCATTGGTATCAGTGGGAGGAATAGTGCCCCATCATTGGTCTCAGTGGGAGGAATAGGTGCCCCATCATTGGTATCTGGAGGAATAGTGCCCCATCATTGTGGTATCAGTGGAAGGAATAGTGCTCCATCATTGGTGTCAGTGGGAGGAATAGTGCCCCATCATTGGTGTCAGTGGGAAGAATAGTGCCCCATCATTGGTATCAGTGGGAGGAATTGTGCCCCATCATTGTATCAGTGGGAGGAATAGTGCCCCATCATTGGTATCATTGGAGGAATAGTGCCCCATCATTGGTATCATTGGGAGGAATAGTGCCCCATCATTGGTATCAGTGGGAGAATAGTGCCCCATCATTGGTATCAGTGGGAGGAATAGTGCCCCATCATTGGTATCAGTGGGAGGAATAGTGCCCCATCATTGGTATCAGTGGAGGAATAGTGCCCCATCATTGGTATCATTGGGAGGAATAGTGCCCATCATTGTTCATGTGGAGTAGTGTCCCATCATTGGTATCATTGGGAGGAATAGTGCCCCCATCATTGGGAGGAATAGTGCCCCCATCATTGGTATCATTGGGAGGAATAGTGCCCCA